>JAHQIW010005989.1:0-35431 GCA_019055375.1 Parelaphostrongylus tenuis | reverse complement strand
GTTCAATGATGTACAAACGCCTTGGACTCAGACGGAAGTCGATCCGCATTTCACACTTCTCAAGAGAAAGGGTTAAATGCGGGTTCAATTTCGAATTGAAATGCAAAGTTTTGTACGTCACCCGCAATCTTGGATATGTATTTATGAACCGCGGATTCTTACTATACAATCCATTTTACAAAAAATTGTAGTTTTAGCATTATAATCACTGGTATTATTTTTACTAATATTGTCATTGGGGATCTGTGGCCGAGTGGCTAGTGATGCTCAGCGCGACGCGACGCGGATTGATCTCCCATCCCCCGACACTCTCCGGCAATTAATAACGAATGCCCTCCGAAACGCGCCAGCCTGGCTATTCTCGAGATTGCATGAAGATGGGCTATACCAGCATATGATCGTGAAGGAAATGACATCCTCAAGCAAGCCAGGAGACGAATGGAATCAGAGAAATAGTGGACACACAGTTTAAAAAAAAACTGAGATACCGACCAAATAAAGGGATAAGAGACTATTACCAATATCTTCACCGCTTCTTGTTACTTGATACTATGAATCCATTGGAACATTTGCCAACTCTTCCAATTACTTATCTGTCCAACAAGCTGGTGTGATAAATTATCATCAATTTTCATATTATTTTAGCTTTCACTGCTTGAAAAAACAAAAAAACTAGAGACTGACGCTTTTTGCTATCACTCAATTATCTCCAAAAATAATCCCGAAGTTGAGCCTTTTAGATCTCCGAATTTCAGTTGTTCATCATACGTTGGCCGCGCCGGTGGCAATGAGACCGTCTCACTTGAAGTTGACAAGTGTTTGGCAAAGGTCTGTTTTATGGCACAAAAAACTAACTACTCTGTTGGCAGATAAATCTTATCCTACCTTGTACTTATAGGAAAAACTGTATAATATATGAAAACACTAAGAAAAGCATTAGAAAAAGAAAGTAAATGGCCAGATAGATTGAAATGACTGGATGTCAGCTTGGAGTTAACGCTACCATCAACGAAAAGTGCATTTCACGTGGTGGGAGATTTCCGTTAAGAGGAAGAAAATTTAGAATACTCAAGTTAATAAGTGAATATGATATAAAGACATGGCGTAAAAATGCATCTGTGGTGTTTTTTGCAATATTTTTGTAAAGTATATATTAGCAATTAATTCCTTGGAACACCGATGGAAAAACTTTTCACGAAATGCCTCATGATTCAGTGCAACACACAAAAACTAACTAGATAGTCGATCAATTTATTGATTTTAAGTCACAAGTTTTGTAAGGGATTATCGCTCATGAACTGATGCACGCGCTCGGGTTTTTCCATGAGCACTCAAGAACAGATCGTGACAGATATGTCGACATACAAGAGCACAACATCAGGCCAGGTATTCTAAACCCGCTCACTGTTTTTTTTTCAGAAGTAATGTTGACCTGTTGTCATCCCAACCTGTTGCGATAAAAGGATTCATCAGTTGTTTAGAATCTCTGCTACTCGAGACAATTTTTCTTGAAGTTCCGGAGGTAGCCTAGTTAGAGCGTTCCTAAGCGTTCACTTGATTGTTTGCAAAAGATTGTTTGAAGAGGAGATTGAGCCAGCGCATCGCTTGCCACATAAATTCTCACTCACTGCATTTCTCCTTACTGTTCGTTTATCACGCTTTGCCTGCTTAGAAATAAGTCATCATATATATCAAAATGCATGGGCAAAGCAGAAACATCACAAGTGCAAAAGTAATTTTTGGAAAAAAATACTTAAATTTTCAGCATTTTTTTCCAAAACTAACGTTAAAAACGCTATATTTGAATTATCAAAATGAAAACGCTGAACAGCCTTTTTTCAGGAATGATGAGGAACTTCGAAAAATATCCACGAAAAATCATCGATCCGTTAGGAATGCCGTATGACTACGAATCGGTAATGCACTATCATAAGCTTGCGTTTAGTCGCAATGGAAAGCCGACAATCATGCCGAAGAACCGTTCAGTGGAAATTGGGCAACGCTATAAACTTAGTGCTATTGATGTCAAGAAGGTGAAGTTGTAGATATTCTAAGAGTTCACCTTCAATCAATAACTTTCATTGCAGACGTCGATGAACATCGGATGTCATCAAAAATAAAATTGTGAAAAAAAGGCCTTCGAAAGCATGGACTTCAGAAGTGCTGAAAAAATTTCAATAGTAGTGTAAGACAAGTCGTCTCAAGAGTATTGTATCGTAACTGAGACTTATAATCTGTATTATCACTAATAACTAGTAAAATAGAGAGTAGTTTGCTTAGTATTTTCTCGATATGTGAAAGACAACTGCGAAAAAGGAAAAGGAGCTGAGAGCAGAAAGGTAACTAATACAGCTGTAGAAACCGCATAGTCTAACGGATTTGTGGAAATAATGAGAAGCTAACAACATATTTTAAGCCTTTCATGAAGACTGTTGCGGCACTTATAAGTGCCACAGACGTGTTTCGGCCTTTCAACCTCATTGGTAGCAGCGACACCTTTCGGTTCAGTTGTTCCTCGGGAACACAGCCCTTAAATTGAGGAATCGACGTCGAACTGTTTATACTCAACGTCGGTTATAGAATAACCGTGGCGTTGTTCTAGAGTGACTAATTCTCGATTGCGTGGGTTGCGTTGTTACGGAGCTAACGTATGAAAACCTTACAATTGACTGTTTTGAGACATCGCTCAAATCAATGTCATGCCGTCAATCGACAACAATCACTCTGAGAGAACGCCACGGCGATTTAACCGCACGCTGAGTGTAAACAACTCTGTGTTGGTTCCTCTATGTAGGGGTATGTCTCCGAGGAGGTGACTGAACAGAAAGAACCGTGCTACTAATGAGGCTGAAAGGTCGAGACACGTGTCTGGCAATGTGGAAGTGCAGTAACACACTTCATGAAGGCTTAAAATATGCTGTCAGGATATGAAAAAAGTGTATGAAATCTTCCTCTATAAGTGTGGGTTAGAAAGATCTTCTACGAAAAAACCGAGAGTGTAAAAATGAGAATAATTTGTGAAAACACCTTTGCAATGTCTTATGGCAAATTTGCGAGTGTTTGAGTGTAACACAAACTGTGTTGGAAGGCCGATCAACTGATGTAACATTGCCATTTTTTCTCAAAAAAATAGTGAGAAGGTTGGAATGAAATTGTTTCATATTCAGGTTAATAAACTCTATGAGTGCAAAGGTAACACTAAGACCACGACCACTGCGAGACCATCAACAACTACATCTGCAGTTACTAGATCCAAACCTACCACATTTACCTCTACGGCAAAAGCGAAACCCGCACGTGGACGAGTAAGCAGATTTATTTGTCCTGTAACACTTCAAATTTTGTAAAAATTTTGGAAGGTATTATTCAAGGCTATAATATTGAATATAAGAAACGCAGAATGACTAATGAAGAACTCTATATCGAAATTACTTCAAAATCTGAATCTCTCTCTACGAATTACGAAAAAGTAGCACGTTGTTGAGCTAATGCCCAATTTTCTATAAGTCTTTGCTATTATTAATAACGTTTCAGCGGTTTCGCGCCTCGTCAAAGCCATGACAATTCGCGTCGAAGGTTCACAGCAGTTGCTCTTCTTTGATTTGAGATTTGTTTCTCTTCAAAGATTCATAGAAACATTGCGCTAGCTCAACAGAAAGAATAGCAAAAGCCCAGCTGCGGTTTGATAAGTTGAAATACAAGATTTGCTTTATTAAATGTCAGCCAATACTAATCCGACTGCTGCAGAATGGATGGTCACTGGAAGGAGGAAATAAAAATCGGTCGACAATCACCCACGCCCATCCTTTATCTTCGAGAAATGCCGGATGACACAGGGCTTACTGGAAGTCTTGTGTAATAGACAATGCTGATCACGGTACTTCATTCACAGCGATCCAGACTACTCGATTCGTCTTGATGCGACAGCCTCTAGAGCATCATCGTAAAAGAACAACTGCTGTGGATAATTGAGGCGATTCATGGTGGTTCTGATGATGGCGAAACAGCCCAAACGTTAACCATAATAATAAGGATGATAAAAACCTCAGGTCAGACCAGCAATAAAAGGCGAATATCAGTTGCTCAAATCGACATTCATGAAAGTCGAATCAAGGATGGATATTATTCTATTTCCTTCGAGTTACGAAACCTATGCTGCGGCTCTCCTAAGCCGTTACCATTTGCCATTAAGTCGCTCCAATGGCGCTGATTCCGCACTAGTTTACACTTCGCATAACAGGTCAACATATAGAACATACGCCTACTGCGACTGGACAGTATAGAGCTAATCACGACTTCACTGTAGTCGAAAACTGCTGAGCGGAAGCGAAGAAGCTATTCTAAATCAACCTACACGTTTTCAACTGCACAAATGCTATTCGCCTTTGTCGCCTATACTACGCAAATCATTGCTTAACTTGAGCGAGCAATAGTGGAATCTCTTTCTTCTCGAGTTCGACGTCAAGCTACTCACTCGGATGGCTTCGTTCGCTTGAGAAGACTACGAGCATCACAGTTTTCCTTTGATACTCTAAAGTTCAGTGATATGACAAGAATAGCCATTTTCAATATGCTAAGATCTGTCACGCAATGGTTTTACCCTAAACTGGACTTCCGATGAAAGTGTTGAACTCATCATTATATATTTTGGCATATGAAGCGGTGGGAAAGGCCAATTCTCGATGTAAGACAATCGATAAGACATTGGAAGAAGGATTGTATTGAAATTTCTAAACTTATTTCTAATATATACATTAGTAAAATGCCATATTTTGTGTGATTTCAGGGTTTTTCACGGCGAACATTTGCCACCAAAAAACCAAGAATTTTGGGGACAACCAAGTCGACCACCGTCATCACTACGACCACTGCGACCACCGCGACCACTGCGCCCACTGCGACCACTACTACCACTACTGCCACTAATACCTCTACGACGTCTAGGCGATTAAGTGAAAGTAAGCAAGACATTTTTTTGCTAAAAAATCGAGGTATGTGCAGCTTCCTTTCTTCAGAGTGTTTTGATCTGAATGCTCATTGCGGAATGTGGGAACAACTCGGCCAATGCAAACATTCTACAAAATACATGTCACATTATTGTGAGAAAATCTTGCAGATTTTGCGATGAGCGAACCAATTGTGAATTGCTAATTGATTTATTGGTCAGTTTTCTCAAAGCTGTCAAAAAAATGCGTTGATTGAAATGCAGCTGATTGATGAATGATATTTTGCATCGAATATATCTAACCCCTTCACACACCACAAAGAAGGGCTTGATAATGCAATGGAACACTCAATGAGCTCCAGAAAGGGTAACAATGTGTACGAAGGTTACTCAGGCTATATAGTTATGCACTCATGTCAAATTTTTGAGGTTATATCTCATATTGTATCCTACCACCAAAATGACTAGGCAGAAGATAAACTTGAAGAAGGAAAGGCCAAAGAGTCTGCGTTTATAGCTGCCTACTACTTTTCAGAATCTTCTAGCGAAATGACACCAAATCCTAAGCCCGATGCGGGGCTCGAACCCGCGACAGCCAGATTAAGAGTCTGGTGCTCTACCGACTGAGCTAACCGGCTGCAATCATGTTTGAATGACGCAGGAGTTCTGCGCGTTACCTGTAAGTAATTTTCCAAGATATTAATGCGATATTCATATGATTATTCAACCGCAGTTTGTAACATAAACTTTGGAGCTTAACAGTACGGTGCTCTGCCAGACAGACGACCAAACCAGGCGATCTCCGATCGATAAGGGGCGGAAAAGTTGCATCAGTTGATACTGTCAGCTGTACAAAATACTTTTCTGGTCAAGGGGCGTTAAAATCTCAGCCCGAGTGCGGGGTTCGAACCCGCGACAGCCAGATTAAGAGTCTGGTGCTCTACCGACTGAGCTAACCGGGCGTCAAACAATGGCCGAATGACAGATGAGTTCCTTGCGTTACCTGTAACTAATTTTCCAAAATATTATTAGGAATTAAGTGGTAAGCAAAAACACGACCTCAGGCGGGAATCGAACCCACGTTACATTCTATCAGGGGACGCGTGGTTCCCAACACCACTGAGGCACATTTGCCCAACCACTCATTCTTCAACATCTCAATGTTAGCTATCAGCCACCAACCTTTGGCAGGTTTGGTCGTGGTATGCGATTTCGCTTCATATACCCACTTGAGCTAACAGCTATTCTAATTGTTGAGATGTTGAGAATGAGTGGTAGACCAAATGTGCCTCAGTGGTGTAGTGGTAGAGCACGCGTCCCCGAATAGGATGAAACGTGGGTTCGATTCCCGCCTGAGGTCGTGTTTTGCTTACCACTCAATTCTCTTAGGAATATAAGAAACGTGCATAACAGTGCAAAAAGCACTAAAAATACAATTAATTTAGAGTATTATTAAGGAAATCATATGATTATTCAACTAAGGCCGGCGCTCAAACTTCGCAGCTTAACAGTACGGTGCTCTGCCAGACAGGCGACCAAATCAGGCGATTCCGATCAGTAAAGGGCAGAAACGTTGCATCAGTTGATTCTGTCAGCTGCACAAAATATTTCTGGCCAAGGAGCGTCAAACTGCCAGCCCGGTGCGGGGCTCGAACCCGCGACAGCCAGATTAAGAGTCTGGTGCTCTACCGACTGAGCTAACCGGGCTACAACAGCTTTGAATGAAAGGTGAAATAATACATGACTCAATGAGGGGAAGAGTGAGGACCTCGACAATATAGTAAAAAACATAGTGAACCCCGAAAAAGGTAATTGCTGACTCGCAGCCACTTCCAGTTCCATGTTTTGTACGTCTCCTAGCACCCTCAATAGTGTTTCACATCATATCCTGCCGATAACAATGATTTAGGTAGAGAATAAATGTTGAAATCTGCAAGTATTTTTAATTTTAGCCATTTTTTAGCAAGTTTCAAAACATTGTAACTTCATATTCAATAATGTTGAGTGTTATGTGAGGCTCTGCAGCTCAGGTGAGAGTTGAACTCGCGTTTCACCTTGCATTGAGTTCAACTCGTGTCACAGGTTCAGAGTTCTGCACATCACTCAGCACTATTAGCTGGAAGTTGAAAATTGGAAACTCCTAACATTGCTCAAAAACAGTTTTGTTATCCATATTTGTTCATTCCTTCTCAAGAGTTCTTACTTATATACAAGTCTAGTAAGAGTCTCTTTCTTCAGCCACTACTGTGACGACGTATGCCAGCAAAAAAGGAAAAGGTCGAGGCGGTAATGGTAGAGGTGGAAGCGAAAAAGTCGCTGGAGGACAGGAAAAATGTATGGACAAGAATCTCTTTGCGGATATTGGGCAAAAATTGGTGAATGTAATAGCGAGAGTAAATTTATGAAAATCTTCTGCAAAGCCTCTTGCGGACGATGCTACTTGATTGAAACGAACTTTTCTGAGCAAAAGTAAGTTGGAAACATTATCAGCAACATTATTGGCGTTTCACATCTGCTTCTTAGATTTTATGACCTCTGACAAGCCATGCAATGATATTATTCATGCTTTTTTCAGCAGTCAAAATGTGTGAAGTCTATCTACTTGCCTGCCATTATCCATTGTCTTTCAGTTGTTAGCAGGCTCTTTTCTCCTCAGAAACATGTTTTTTTCCTGATTCATTTTTTCATATCTTCAGCTTTCAATTGAGAGAATTCTATATCTCTACGCAAGTAACGCGTTGAAACGCTTGTGATGTTACAGCGCAGAGAAGCTTGCTACTTCTTCATTAGACTTTAATCAGCCGGGTTTATCTCGTCTTTGTTAGCAACACTGTCGCCGGTGCTTATATTAGTCTCTATGGATTCGATCGCGATCGATCAATACGTATTCAATTCACGTTTGAGAGCATAAGTCTTTCATTCCGATTAACAACCCATCTATTAACTTTCCTCACTACATATCACGAAAAATTCACAGATAAATTATTGAACCACATTTGGTAATTAACGAACGTTTTTGATAGATGCATTGTAACAGTTATAGGCATAAATTTCATGTATGTCGATTAAGTCTGTGCAAGTACGGTTTCACGTTTGTACCACCAGAAAGTTGAAAACTTTATTGCTTGAAGTGAAGTATCGAATATTACAATTTGCTGTGCGGTGATCCGATAATGTCGACCAGGTTGGCGTTGGCGAAGATGTTTGCTGGATCGAGTTCCATCTGAAGTTAGGTGAGTAAATAGAAACAAAGGAGAGAAAGTTATAAAAAAAATCTACCAAAAAATAGATTTAAAGCGCTCTTAGAGGCTAAAATATTATATACGTATTTATATATGTTTATATATACCTTTATTTCGAGTGCTTTGTTAAGACCACGCTCGAATTTCAATAGATCCTTTCATTATTATTTGAGCCAACTTGTCATGTGGTCTGGTAAAGGCTCTTGTACAGCCCGATACGCCTGTTTCGTCCTCATAGACTCGTTAGTCGGGCAGAACCCCTTCGTCTTTCAATCTTTATAGTCAGTTCTCTAAGGGAGCCCTACTGTTCCTACACAGAGTTATCAAAAAACGAACGTTTTACACTCTGTGTCAAGTGAAATTTTCACCTAACACAGAGTGTTGTGCACTCGATTGCTCTTTGGCTGGTATTTTACCATACTATACCTTTACTTCGAGTGCTTTGTTAAAACCACGCTCAAATTTCAATAGATCACTTTCATTATTATTTGAGCCAAAACCAATTGACGTAGAGTGATATGCAAATTTTTGCGTCAGTTGGGACTCGAATCCACATTTCACCCTATCCGGGGAAGCGTGCTTGAACCGTTGCAAAATATGAGTTCAAGTTCACCTGACCAAAGTTCTACATATCACTCTACGTCAATGGCTATATTTACAACATTATACCACCTTAGTAGCGGTCAAATAAAGAAGAATTCTGTACAATCATCTTAAGACAAAGTTCTATGAACTCAAATAATCTTACTTGGACTGGAGAGTTCAAGTTTAGAAAGTCTATGAGAGCTTCAAACAAATGTACACTAATGATTCACCAATTACTTATCCAATCTTTTGTTCGCAGTACCAATTTCTACTTTGAAATTTGTTTTTTCGACTATTTTGCTGGGATAACGCGCCCAAGTAATGTTATTTTGTCAAGATAAATACCAAAGACCATAGATCAATATGAATTAACATTACCTTTATGGCTTTCAACAGAGCTATCCCAACGACTCCTTGTGTTGTAAGCATCCATTGTTTTCTAAGTTTTCCAATGCCATGATGATGTGAAATACTTCCACCACACGCAATGATTTCGTCTCGAGCAGCTGTCTAAAATTAATAACTATCTTATACACGCATATAGTCAAATATGTGCACACGAAGCGAATTTTTTCAGGTAATTCTATCCACTAGATGTTCCGAGCTCCATAATTTCACCCTTGTTCTATCACTGAACACACTAATAATTGATAAGTGAACATGTAACTATACGAAATGGAAAAGCCATCAGTTAGTGATTTTTTGTCAGGGCCATAATTCAAAAGGTAACTTAAAAAACAGCAAAAAACTTTCGAATAACAACACCAACCTCGATCTTATCGTAGACCTCTAAACCATTATGTAAACCTCGAGTATTGAAACCAAAGTAGAAATAAACACAAGCTCCAGCGTCATAAACTTGAGTGACCCTGAACAATTTTGAGATATCTGCTATAGTAAAATTGGCTAAGGGTTGAGATCAGAGTCTGATCCTTGGTGTCACAGAGATCTGTGACTGCGGCTCAATGCGCGTCCATCAGTTTTACGAACAGAACGACTGAAAATCATCAAAACAACATTTTTACAACATCAGGAAACTTGATAATCCAGGAGTACTGCAAATTTTTGAGCGATGTTGAAGATACGTCCAAGAAAGAATACTTCGTTGGAATGCAAAAAATACGACCCTAGGCGGTAGTTGAACCCACTACAAACTCATACAAAAGACGCGTGCTACCACTAGACCGTCAGCGCTACCGCCTTGCTATCACTTTGCTAAAACTGTAAACTCTGACTGATACAGATGATCCAAGAGTTCTCTATGATTCAGAAAACATCAACTTAGTGAAGCACCATTAAATTCTAAGGGACGACGTGTACCAGCTGAGGTACGCATTAATTTGAAGGCTTTTCTCGCTAAGCAGAAATTTTCTCTTAGACATTTGATAGTCATTCGAAACCATTAACTCAGTGGGATTTCAACAATATGTTTGAATTTTTTAGAAACCTGCTGGAACAAACTGATCCATGACATCGACTGTTCTTAAAACCTCGCAATAAACGTTCAAGGTAATTTTGGAAAAAAAAGAATGTTTAAAGCCTAAGCGAGATTGGTACGCCTGGGCCATACACGCGTAAAACCTCGTTTAGGCTCAAAACATTCTTTTTTCATGAAACTTATTTTGAATGATTTATTGCGAGGTCTTAAGAACAGTAGATGCCATAGATCAATGTTGTTCTGCCAGCCGAAATCCATCGACTGAAAAGTGGTGATGGACCAGTGTCAATGTACACTATGCCATCACCACATACGCCTCCCTCATTGCTACATTGCAGGGCCTAATGTAGGGCGTGGGTCACTGACGAGGAGGGCGAGACCTCCGAAACACCGGTGTATGGCCCTGGCATACCAACCTCGCTTAGGCTTCAAACATTCTTTCTTTCTAAATCATTATATTACGGTGTAGCAGCGAAAATAAAACTATGTTTCACACTCATTGCTTTGCATTGCTTGCTTGGCTGTAGTCTTGTGAATGTCTCTTCGCCGAACTTTTCTAATCATTAGATAGCCCAAATCTCGAGGTTTTCGAGGCTGTAAGATTTTTTAGAAGGTTATCATAGAACGCCGTAAGGGCGAAAAGAAGATTACGTTTTGCACTCAAAGTTTTTATCGTACAGAAAAGTTGAATATGCACGTAGAACCTATGGTTATGAAGAGAATGTCATGGAGTATTAAGCAGCACGAAAAACCTAAGGTTTTACTCTCCAAATAGAGGAGAAACCCTGACTGAATAGCGAAAATTGCGCGCCTCTTGCGAGTTGCGCTGTGAGATCCGTCAACTGCCGTCCCTAAAGGGTTAAATACCCAGAAGTTTCCTGAATGATCTTCAACTCACCTACAACTTGCCAACACAGGATACTGTACTCCTAAATTTTTCGCTAATCGTTTTATGAGTGTCTTGACGTTCCGACACAGACTAAGCACCTTAATTATGAGATATACATAAATATCGTAAAATCATTTCGATTTACGTGCTCTTCAATCCTTTCATTCTATTTTCCAATCTCTCCCTCTGAAAAATTCTTAGCTGCTGAAAAAAGATTAATGATAGTAAACCGACCAAACTAATCAAGAGGTTTTTTTTACCTTATCCCGTGGTACTGACGTTTCAAACGATTCACCCAATACACCGAATTCCATTGCGAGATCCTTAAACTTCTATGTGTGTGGAAAAAAGTGAAGAAAACTATGAAGCGAATAGTATTAGGCCTACTTACTCTCAAATATGCAATAGCGAATGTTAATCGATATCCATATCTTCCATTCTCTTCGCCACCAACCTTAAAATATTCATTGAAACTTTAGGAAAGTATTTCTTTCAAAAAAGTTGCAGTCATTTAACTTGTAAGAAAGAAAGAATTCGCAGCAAGATTAAACCATTGATATTTTTGATTGTTTTTCTAAATCAACTTCCTCAAATGATAATCTTGATCGTATTTACTGTAAATCCTACCACCCGTTGTATTCTTCTGCTAGAGCATACAGTCTTTCGTTCTTCGAAGTGATGCTGGTTGAATTCGCTGAACATGCAGTAATCAATCAAGGTGTAGTGGTTGCAGTAGTGAATGCCCCGTCGAATGCTATGTGTTAGTATACCTGCCACGCGGATTAATTTATTAGGAATAACAGCCAGAATAAATCGCTAATAGAAAACAACCTAAAATAAACAATAATTACATATAATACATTCATATCCGCCAACCAATCCAATTGGCGGAGCAAAAGGGCATATTTCGCAATAGTCGTTAAATCAATACATCGTAGTAGCTCGACCAGTAGCTATTTCGTAACATGAGTAGTATGTCAGCGTGAGTCAAATACATGAGGACAAAGAGTGAGAACTGACTATATTCAACTTAGAAGGTTTGCAAACGTCAATCAGGAGACGGGGGAACCAGGGAGGCTATCGTGGTCGCCTCGGAATGACGAAACCCCAGGGCGGTATGCCGGGTCGACGATGTGTGAGTATCATAGTCGTCATAAGTCATAAAGTCTCACACTGTATGTTCGAGATCGTCTCACGAGCCCGCTACCCATCCCTAGGGGTGAGTCGCCCACGACCCCCACCACTGGGCACGTCTCCGTGACCTGGGTTTGCAATCACAATGTCTAGTGCGTCATCGAGCAATCAATCAGCAAGTAGAAGGTGGTGAACATAATTACGTCTTATGGACAAAGTCAGCAATCGCAACTGAACTGGGCCACATCGAGTCATAAACAATAATTGTAGGCGATCGATATGCTAAAGGGAGAAGGAAACGAATACGAAGACGAAACGTAACCCGGCGGCCGCACGGACCAGTTGAAGGCGCTCGACTCTCGTCGTCGTCGGCCCATGGATTGCGAAACTCCAGTCCATGCTGCGCACCAGTCCTCCCATAGCACAACGCCGCCACTCGCGTCCAAGTTTACCTTAACAATCAAACTCATTATGTTATCACTCAAATGATGAAGATAATGTAAAAATAGCAATGAATGTTGCATGAGTTGCTATACAAGGTGAACCAGTATGTGCTGTGATTGCCTCCTAAACTCTGTAATCTCTCTGTGGACATGGAATTCTTCCTGAAATTTTTCTTCAAGTGAAATTCAGTTACCTCTTAGATTGTTAATGAAGTAATAAGCTTTCGTCCAAAAGATTTGACCCACTTGGGAACTTAGTCGAGAACCCTCATGCGTGATATCAAACGAAGCTTCTAATGTGATATCATATCTTGCACATATTACCTTGTCTTCTTACATTACTATGTAGATCAAATAGCGAGCAGGAATGTGCATACTTTCATTTGCCGAGTGTATAGTTTCATTTGCCGAAATATTCGCGGCTGAGTGGTCTAGTGGTATGATTCTCGCTTAGGGTGCGAGAGGTCCCGGGATCGATCCCCGGCTCAGCCCGAGTTTTGCACAGATTGGCGTCCTTTCTTAGTCGCATGCTCTATCGAACTAGATGCTAACAAAACAGGAGAGTACGAACACTTCGGAAAAGTAGCTTTGACCTCTTTTTACTAGTTTTTAATCGCGTTTAATACAGAATCAAAAATCGTCGGGATTATGATAAGAAGACTGCTGATGGATTCTTCTTATAAGGAAGATTTTGGTCACCTGCCTAGCAACTTTTCGTAAAAAGCGACACCATGAGCGAAATCGGGAAACACAAGACTGCCGTATCGTTTTACTTTTGGTAGCGGAAAGATTATGATGGTGACCTGAAATATGACCATTGTTTTAAGATCTCTTTCTAGAAATTATAATAGCATGACTGAGCTTTTCAAAACAGAATTGGATTGAAATAGGAACTAAAGGATACCTAAGAACGCTTTCTAAGTCCGATGAAACATTACACCATCAAATCGCCACATCAAAAAAGGAAGAGAAAAAAGGACAAAAAATCATATTGAATAGGTAGCATAGGGTGACTGTGATATACCTAATTTCTTGTCCGGCATAGGGAGACGAATACATTGAAACGGAAAGGCCACTCTGCATCCGCATGAGGGAGCGCACAAAGAGTTGAAATGTTAGCGCCTGGCAAAACACTCCGCTAGCCCCTATATGGCATGAGGACATTACGGAAAGGATCTTGAAGTAACAGTCAGTGTTTTCGCGCAGGAATCTAAGTATCTGCGCGACGAAATGCTGAAACATTTTGAGTAAGGCCAAATCCATGAAGAATCAGCGAGGACGAATGTATTGTTATCGCCCGTGACCTAACGCTATACCTCAGCCTAGTTTTTTTCCCCTCCAACCATGCATATTATCGTCCCATGCAAGAATCTGAGCGGCTCTTCTCCATTGAATAAGTGGATTACTCAAATTGTAATGCGTTCGAGAGAAGCTAACTAAGCGAACGGAAATTTGAGCAGCGAAATTTTTTTTCTGTTGTCATGAAAGTGTATGACTAGGTAGATAGCAAATCAATTCGTCTCTTCAAGCTTTGGAGAAGGCACTGCCAAAACGTCAGTTATTGTTTTATCTGGCAATTTTGATGTTAACAACGTCGCATCTGCTCATCAAGAGAAGTAAATAATTGCTCACTTATTACGGGCACTGGTCAAGATATTCGAAATAAAGGTAACCGATGACTTTTTTCAAAGTGATTTACAAAGATGAAATAGTTCTAATGTTGGAAAAGGATGCTGAGTAAACAACTAGTGGACACGGTCAAATGTATGTTAAGAAAAGTACAAAGATCAAGAGAATTATATAGGATACGTGTGATAAAAACGTCGAATATCTCTTCAAAAGAATTCCGAAGTTAAAAAAAAATTGGGCCCACAGTGAGAACGGTACAGAAGAGTAAAATAATCTCTTGGTCTTATGAGTTTTTAACGAAGTTTCTAGAAGTTTCAAGACTTTTGCAGCTCTAAAAGTTATAGAATGATTGTGTTCGCCTCGTAGGGGTGAGGTAGAAGTCAGCAATAGTAAGAAATCGAAAAGAGTCGAGTGAAAATTCATGGAAATCTAGAAATTGATATCCAATGATCAGGGAGTAGTTAACTACGGCATTTAGTTAGCGTCTTATAGACCACGGAAGCAACTTGGAAATCTTAACTATATCGTTGCACAAGTGTAGAAAAGTGGTCAACCCCTTGAGCTCAAATGTTATAATAAACCACTGTTCGCCGCGTCGCACGCCGCGCGTGTCGTGATTTTTGTATTTCTGCACGTTGCATTAGAAATTTGGGAACATTTGGTAAACTGAAGTTGTGAGGACACATCATCATCATTAAATGATAGATTCCGCAAAAGAGATTTCTGTAAAGGTTTTGTAGCTTAAAGAGCGTATATATGTCCAAAAATCTTCCATATTCAAACGAGAAAATAATATCGTTGCAGAGAGTAACATACTTCAGAGTGTTTTGTAACATTTTACAATAACCGACTATCAATCAACCTCGGCACTGATCGAATAGTTCCATCATTTCTTATTCAGCAGTCACGAAATTGTTGTTTCATAGTATTTGCTCCTTTTTCTAGTTTATGTTTCTATGATCATTCTCCTAACTTGAAAAATGCAGATTCCACTGCTAGATTTAGTCTGTGAAACGACTTTCTCAATGCGTTTTGCTAACGAAAAAAAAACCAGCGTTTTGCTTTTGTAGTGCGTTTTTCAACTTTACAGTGAATTTTCGACATTGCATAATAATTTTGATCCTAGGAAACTTTGTCAATGCGGAAAAATATTATCATTGAAGACTTCTATGAATGTATTTTTAGTGAAGAGAATGCCCAGCTGTGCTAGAAATCCTTACTTCCAATGCTAAAGCTACATACTCGGGAAAACAACGCATTTGAACTCCCTCCTAATTTCCTCCACAAGGTTGAATAATGTACTTCGGAACTACATTATCTACAACGAACGACTATTCTAGAGAAAGTTCATATAGAAGAGTCCTCTAATATGTTGATCGGAGAAACCTTTGTTAGAGGCTGCAATCACCTATTTGAGCAAATTGAAAAAAATACAACCATAATTAAAGATCACAGCAGATAATGCAAAAAATTTTGCCCACAATACAATAGAACAAAGCCTTTTCTTTAACTCTATAATCGTCTCAACTCTCAAAGTCCACTAACAATGAAAAGTTGCTTCGAATCGTCGATGAAGTGGTGTCGTATTGCATTATACAGCATTGTTTCTGACGAGCAAGTCATTGTTTTGTGATCATTTAGGTATATTTCAAGTAAGAATCGCCTTATTAAAATTTTTCTATCGAAATTGATCATATATTGTCCTTTTCGTGGTAATAGAAATTGAATTTCATCAAAAAACAACTACATGACATTATAGAGCGCTGCCCTCGCTGCGTGTTCACGTCACCTTCGCGTAAGGCAACGCAAGACATAAGTGTTGGAATGAACGGCACATTTCCTTTATCCGCACCTATATTCAAAGAAAACGTACTTTTTATTCTTTCTAGACATTTTAGTAGTCATTTGATTGCCCAAACTCAAAACTCGAGAACTGAATAATTTGTTTTATATTTAAAATGGCTTTATTACCCTATAATAGTGAAAATAAAATGTTTTTCCACATCCAAGCATTTTTCGCTCAGCAAAATCTTTGATTAAAAATTCAATGGTTATTCGATAGCGCCAATGTCGAAGAATTTAACGGTGCTTTTGGTTTTCTTAAAAAATTTTTATTGCGCTGCAATACTGTAATCAAGATTGCATTTCACATGCGGCGCGCTTGCTCCGCACCGTCAACTGTCGCCTTTCGATGATCACTCCATAGCTTAAGCCTCCAAGATTTCAACGGTGTGTTTGGTTTTCGAAAAGAATTCCCCTATCGTTCTGTAGTAGTAAGGATAAAATTGTGTTGCACATTGAGTACTTCTCAGCACAGCTTTTATCTATGACCTTCAATAACCATTCGATAACACAAATCTCAATGATTTTAATTATGTGCTTGGCTTCCAAGAAATACTTCTTGGTGCGTTGTCGCAGTCGAAAGAATATGGGGTACCACACTCAAAGGGCATTTTTGATCCTATGTGTGGATTGATTTCGTAACATTCGTATCAAATTATCACGCTTTCCGAACACTTGCACCATACGACATCAAGCCATTGCGTCTCAGTCTTCTTCCAAAAGTCTCCTAGTTTATATGGAACTGCCTACTTTTGAACATTTTTACTCTAACAATTACTGAAAGAACAGTTGAGTTCTCACAAAAGCATAGCGTGCTACAGGTTAAGCGTCAGTGCAAGAATCAACATCAAATGGAGCCTCAGTTCTGCTCACAAAGTGTTTGACGATGTTACAAGTGTAGTTGTCGCGACAAGGTCCGGATCAGAAATGGAAAATGGTTCGAGAACAGTCGTCTTTTCTTTGTTACTGCTATTCGTTTGCTGCAAGAGATGCACGTCGAGAGTGAACCTAAAACTCTTTTAGCTACAACAACGCATTAAGATGTCCTAAAAACCAAGTACATCGTTAAAATCGCTGAAATTTGTGCGATCGAACGTTTACTGAAAGTTCAAACGAAAGGCTGTGCCCTGCGAAGAATGCTTGCGTGTGAATGAAACTTCACTTTTAGTGTCACAGTGTAATGTAAAGGCTATCTAAAAACGAAATACAGTGTTCAAATTTTCGAAATTTAAGCTATTGAATGATTACAAAATGTTCAGAGAGAGTAAAAGAAATTGTTTTGAAAATGGGTGCAGATAGGAGAAAAGAACCGATTTTACCCTTGAAAGAACACATGCGTTTAGTGATTCTATCTTGCTCCCATGATAATGGAGTTTTTCATGACTTCCACCTTACTTTATAAACTTGGATTGACGATGAATTCAACGCATTCCGATATGATTGATCAACTGCGGTTCTTCGCACTTTGTAATTTATATCAGCGTTTATGTACTATATCAGTGTTCCAAGGGCACTTCTTCCAATGATATTCTACTTTGTCACTTTATATAGCTGTTTTTCTGCTGTACCTCGAGCAGATGCGAGTGTGGGGCACTCTTTCCCATGACGTAGTGCGCATATAAAAAAATTATTTCAGTATTACTACTCTTGACCACAGTAAATAGCTGTTTCTTCTTTTCCCGTTGATAACAAGACAATAATAAGCTTTGTAATAATAAAACTAATAGGGATCATTAGGAGGTCTTTTGCATGACAAGGAGTAATGAAATTTTCGTAGGCGGTGAAAATGGCTGTTGATGAGCAAAAAGCTAATCAGAGTGGACCTCGCTGACTTTTATGATAAATTACAAGAATAATGAGCGAGTTGATTACCTCAGTTACAACGCCAAGTGTTCCTTCAGAGCCCATAATGATATGATGATGATCGGGACCGCTTGACATACGTGGAACCTAGAAAAAAGTCTTTCATATCAAATGTTCACCTGAAAACAAGGTCAAGATAACTGTTGAAAATAGCTTGCAATTTGAGAACATCACCAGGACAGGATATTCACTAAAATAAAGAAAGTTGAAGAAGTCGACTTTTTGGTTTCTTACTTGGGCCGCCTGCCAATTTATACCAGTCACTCGACGTTCAACGGACGACAGGTGATACAGGTAATTGATAGGAAATTCATATGATTATTCAACCGCATTCTGGAGCTCAAACCTCGGCGCTCAAAGTACGGTGCTCTACCAAACAGGTGACCAAACCAGGCGATCTCCGATCGATAAAAGGCAGAAATTTTGCATCTGTTGATACTGTCTGCTTTACAAAATAGTTTTTGATCAAGGGGCGTTAAAATGCCAGCCCGGTGCGGGGCTCGAACCCGCGACAGCCAGATTAAGAGTCTGGTGCTCTACCGACTGAGCTAACCGGGCGTCAAACAATGGCCGAATGACAGATGAGTTCTATGCGTTACCTGTAACTAATTTTCCAAAATATTATTAGGAATTAAGTGGTAAGCAAAAACACGCTCAGGCGGGAATCGAACCCACGTTTCATCCTATCAGGGGACGCGTGTTCCCAACACCACTGAGGCACATTTGCCCAACCACTCATTCTTCAACATCTCAATGTTAGCTATCAGCCACCAACCTTTGGCAGGTTTGGTCGGGTATGCGATTTCGCTTCATAAACCCACTTGAGCTAACAGCTATTCTAATTGTTGAGATGTTGAAGAATGAGTGGTAGAGCAAATGTGCCTCAGTGGTGTAGTGGTAGAGGACGCGTCCCCGAATAGGATGAAACGTGGGTTCGATTCCCTCCTGAGGTCGTGTTTTTTGCTTACCACTCAATTCTCTTAGGAATATAGGAAACGTCATAACAGTGCGAAAGCACTAAAAATACAATTAATTTCGAGAATTATTAGGAAATTCATGTGATTATTCAACCTAAGTCCGGCGCTCAAACTTCGCAGCTTAACAGTACGGTGCTCTGCCGGACAGGCGACCAAATCAGGCGATCTCCGATCGATAAAGGGTAGAAAAGTTGCATCATTTGATGCTGTTAATTGTACAAAATATCTTTCGCCAAGGATCGTTTAAAACGGCAACCCGATGCTTGGCGTGAAACCCTTGACAATCAGGTTAAGAGTCTGGTGCTCTACCGACTGAGCTAACCGGACGTCAAGCAGCGGCGGAATGACAGAATAGTTGCACGCGTTACTTATAACTAATTTTCCAAGATTTTAATAGGAATTCTTCAAATTCGTTCGAAGCGTTGTATATGGAACTCGAAAAATTCTTCAGAGAAGATCATACATTCTTCAAGGTCATTGTCGGAGATTTGAACGCAAAAATTGGACCTAGAACAACGTCTGAAGAACGTCACATTAGGGATCCACGGACTAGAATGGAATGAACAGGGTGAGACGCTGTCTGAGTTTATCATGACGACTCAAACCATCCATGGTAACTCGCAATTCCAAAAGCCTCTTTCTCAGCGATGGACGTGGGAGTCTCCCAATGGAGAGTACCATAACGAAATAGATCACATCTTAGTGAATCGAAGGTTTTGCCTGACCGATGTCGCTGTTGTTCCTAAGTTCTACACGGGATCAGACCATCGCCTCCGTTGCGCAACGTTCCGTTTTCGAGGAGAGGAGAGAAAGCCGCCAAATTCAAACAACGAAGTCCCAGAACTACCATAAACTGGGATGTATTCAAATCAATAGTCGGCTCTTGGGAAGATACCGTTGTCGGCAACATCGACGAAGAATACGATGACTCGTTGAATATCTTCACGTTAGCGCTATGAAAGCCGAGAGTCCTAAGGTCACGAAGAGACGCTTCTTTCCGCAGACACTCGAGCTGATACGTCAACGTGGAATCGCACGAGCTACAGGCAACCGAAACCTTACGTCCGAACTTGCGAAACGCTGCAGAGAAGCGATAAAAGAAGACCTCTAAGAGAGAAGAGCAGCAGTTATGGCAGAAGCTGCAGAAGCTGGGAAGAGCATTCGCAAAGCCCAGCGAGGCTTCGCCAACTATAAGACCAAGATGATGCACTCCGATACCCTGACGGGACACTTACAGCTTCGAGAAGGGCTATGGAGAAAATCATCCACCAATACTACTCGGAACTCTTCGCTAGCCATGTCCTCTTACCGTCATATAAATTGAAAGAGGACGAATATGTCGCTCCACCGGTCCTCCTTTCAAAATCCGACATGCTATATCGTCGGTGAAAAACAGAACAACACCCGGTCCAGACAGGATTGGACCAGAACACCTGAAGAACCTGCCGCCAGTTCTCATCAACACCCTGGCTCGGCTCTTCACTCGCTACCTGTCAGAATGCAAGGTCCCTATTCAATGGAAAACCAGCAAGACCGTATTGTTGTTCAAAAAGGGAGACCTTCACGACATAGACAATTATCGCCCAATCTGCTTGCTGTCCGTTGTCTATAAACTCTTTACTCGAGTCATCCTAAAAGGATTGACAGAACACTGGACGAAGGACAGCCATGCGAACAAGCAGGGTTCCGAAAAGGATTCAGTACCATAGACCACATCCACACGATTACAAGACTCATTGAAGTTTCACGAGAGTACAAACAACCACTCTGTCTCACTTTCATCGATCTGAAGAAAAGCCTTTGATTCAGTGGAAACAGAAGCGGTTATAGAGGCTCTGGATAAAACCAGGGCGTCCCTACTCAGTACATAATGATCCTTCGTGAGCTTTATAAAGATTTCACGACCAAAATATCTCCATTCTACAACAATATCACCATCGACGTAAGAAGAGGGGTTCGACACGGCGATACAATTTCGCCAAAACTATTCACTGCCACCCTACAAAACGTCATGCGAACATTAGAATGGGACGAAATGGGAGTGAAAATTGACGGTCGACAATTAAACCATCTTCGCTTTGCTGACGATATCGTTCTCATAACACCAAACATCAGCCAAGCGGAACGAATGTTGACCGATTTCGATAACGCCTGTGGAAAGACTGGTCTTCAACTAAATCTAACGAAAACAATGTTCATGAGGAACGGATGGGTTTCGAATGCCCCATTCACGCTCAACGGAACGACAATCTCCGAATGCTCCAGTTACGTCTATCTAGGTCGTGAAATCAACATGATGAACGACCTAGCCCCAGAGTTGAGCAGGAGGAAACGAGCAGCTTGGGGAACGTTTAAGAGCATCGAAGATGTAGTGAAGAGGACAAAGAACATCCGACTCCGTGCCCACCTTTTCGACTCGACAATTATCCCTGCCCTAACGTATGCAGCAGAAACCTGGTCGCTACGTAAGCAGGATGAAAGATCACTTGGCGTTATCGAACGCGCAGTCGAAAGGTCGATGCTAGGAGTATCCCGTATCTCGCAAATGAGAGAAAGGATCCGAAGTTCCGACCTACGTCAACGATCGAAAATCAGAGACGCCGTTCTACACGCCAGGATATCGAAAATAAGGTGGGCCGGACACGTGATGCGCTTCAACGACAACCGATGGACGAGAGCCGTTACCGACTGGATTCCTCGGGACGTCAAGCGCTCTAAAGGAAGACCACTGACCCGTTGGTCCGATTTCTTCACGAAAGCGATAGAAGAAAGATATGATGCTCAGCGAATCCCTAGAGCGAGGAGGACCCACTGGGCTACTCTTGCACGCGATAGGGAAAAATGGAAGAGTTGCTGGTACCCGCTCGAGTCACTCGACGATCAACGGGACGACAGGTGATACAGGTAATTGATAGGAAATTCATATGATTATTCAACCGCAGTCTGGAGCTCAAACCTCGGCGCTCAACAGTACGGTGCTCTGCCAATCAGGTGACCAAACCAGGCGATCTCCGATCAGTGAAGAACAGAAAAGTTGCATCAGTTGATGCTGTTAGCTGTGCAAAATATTTTGGCCAAGGAGTGTTAAAACGCCAGCACGGTGCGGGGCTCGAACCTGCGATAGCCAGATGAAGAGTCTGGTGCTCTACCGACTGAGCTTACCGGGCGTGAAATAATGCCCAACTGACAGGATAGTTGTACACGTTACTTGTGACTAATTTCCAAGATATTAATAGGAAATTCTATAATTATTCAACCACAGTTTGGAGCTTAAACCTCGGCGCTTAACAGTACGGTGCTCTGCCAGACAGGCGACCAAATCAGGCGATCTCGATCAATAAAGGGCAGAAATGTTGCATCAGTTGATACTGCCAGCTGCACAAAGTGTGTTTCGTCTTTACAGACTCGTCAGTCAGCCAGAAACCGTCGTCATTCGATATTTTTGAAGTCAGTTCTCTTGGGTACCGGGCTGTACAAGAGCCCTTAGCAGATCACATGACAAGTTGGCTCAAATAATAATGAAAGGATTTATGAAATTTGAGCGTGGTCTTAATAAAGCACTCGAAGGAAAGGTACAATATGATAAAAATACCAGCCAGTTAGCAATCGAGTGCAAAAACACTCTGTGTTTGGTGAAATTTCGCTGACATAGAGTGTAAGACGTTTGTCTCCGATAACTCTTTGTAAAGGAGCAGAGCTCCGGAGGAACTGACTTTCAAAATTATCGAAAGACGACGGGTTCTGCCATACTGACTAGTCTGTAAAGACGAAACACGTGTATCGGACTGTACAAGAGCCCTTAACAGACAACATGACAAGTTGGCTCAAATAATATTGAAAGAACTTAGTGAACCTCTAAGAGATATTTGTCACTCGCATCCACCTCCGATTCCGTTGTTCTGTTTGGTCTCCTAGCACCCTTAATAATGTTTCACATCATATCCTGCCGATAACCAGTGACTTAGGCAGAAAATAATTGTTGAAATCCGCGGATATTTCTATTTTAGCTTTTCTTAGCAATTTCAAAACATTACAACTTCATGTTCAATAATGTTAAGTGTTATTAGGGCTCTGCAGCTCAGGTGAGAGTGAACTCGCGTTTCACCTTGCATTGAGTTCAACTCGTGTCACAGGTTCAGAGTTCTGCATATCACTCATCACTATTAGCTGGATGTTGAAAAATTGAAAACTCCTGACATTGCTCAAAAAACAGTTTTGTTATCCTTATTTGTTCATTCCTTCTCAAGGAGTTCTTACTTATATACAAGTTTAGTAAGGGTCTCCTTCTTCAGCCACTACTGTGACGACGTATGCCAGCAAAAAGAAAAAAGTCGAGGACGGTAATGGTAGAGGTGGAGGCGAAAAAGTCGCTGGAGGACAGGAAAAATGTACGGACAAGAATCTCTTTTGCGGATATTGGGCAAAAATTGGCGAATGTAATAGCGAGAGTAAATTTATGAAAATCTTCTGCAAAGCCTCTTGCGGACGATGCTAACTTGATTAAAACGTACTTTTCTGAGCAGAAGTAAGTTGTAAACATTATCAGCAACATTATTGGCGTTTCACATCTGCTTCTTAGATTTTATGACCTCTGACAAGCCAGTGCAATGATATTATTCCATGCTTTTCTTGAGCAGTCAAGATGTGTAAAGTCTATTTACTTGCCTGCCATTATCCATTGTCTTTCAGTTGTTAGCAGGCTCTTTTCTTCTCAGAATCATGTTGTTTTTCCCTGATTCATTTTTTTATATCTTCAGCTTTCAATTTGAGAGAATTCCATATCGCTACGCAAGTAACGCCTTGAAACGCCTGTGATGTTACAGCGCAAGAGAAGCTTGCTACTCCTTCAATAGACCTTAATCATCCGGGTTTACCTCGTCTTTGTTAGCAACACTGTCGCCGGTGCTTATGATTAGTCTCTATCGGATTCGATCGCAATCGATCAATACGTATTCAATTCACGTTTTGAGAGCATAAGTCTTTCATTCCGATTAACAATCCATCTATCAACTTTCCTCACTACTTATCACGAAAAAATCGCATAAGCATTATTAAACCACAGTTCGGTATTTCACGAACGATTTGATAGATGCATTGTAACAGATATAGCCATAAATTTTATGTATGTCGATTAAGTCTGTGCAAGCTACGGTTTCACGTTTGTACCACCAGAAAGTTGAAAACTTTATTGCTTGAAGTGGATTATTGAATTATCACAATTTGCTGTGCGGTGAATCCGATAATGTCGACCAGATTGGCGTTGGCGAAGATGTTTGCTGGATCGAGTTCCATCTGAAGTTAGCTGAGTAAATGGAAACCGGAGAGAAAGTCCAAAAAAAAAGAATAGATTCAAAAGTTATCAGAGCTATTATATATATATATATATATGTATATATATATATATATATATATATATATATATGCCACCTTCAATATGTAGTAGCAATAGAGAGTGCTCACAATCTCACATATGAGCCATTCACAAAGATAAATTATACCCATGACGTAGAGTGATATGCAAAACTTTTGCGTCAGCTGGGACTCGAATCCACATTTCACCCTATCCGGGGAAGCGTGCTTGAGCCGTTGCAAAATATGAGTTCGAGTTCCACCTGTCGCAAAGTTCTACATATCACCCTCCGTCAATGGCTATATTTACAACATTATACCACCTTTAGTAGCGGTCAAATAAAAAAGAGTTCTGTACAGTCATCTTAAGACAAACTATCTATAAACTCAAATAATCTTACTGAGCTGGAGAGTTCAAGTTTTAGAAAGTCTATGAGAGCTTCAAACAAATGTACAGTAATGATTCACCAATCATTTATCCAATCTTTTGCTCGCAGTACCAATTTCTACTTTCAAATTTGTTTTTTTCGATTATTTTGCTGGGATAACGCGCCCAAGTAATGTTATTTTGTCAAGATAAATACCAAAGACCATAGATCAATATGAATTAACATTACCTTTATGGCTTTCAACAAGCGCTATCCCAACGACTCCTTGTGTTGTAAGCATCCATTGTTTTCTAAGTTTTCCAATACCATGATGATGTGAAATACTTCCACCACACGCAATGATTTCGTCTCGAGCAGCTGTCTAAAATAAACTATCTTATACACGCATATAGTCAAATATGTGCACACGAGCGAATTTTTTCAGGATAATTCTATCCACTAGATGTTCCGAGCTCCATAATTTTACCCTTGTTTTATCACTGAACACTATAATAATTGATAAGTGAACATGTAACTACACGAAAGGAAAAGCCATCAGTTAGTGATATTTTGTCAGGGCCATAATTCAAAAGGTAACTCAAAAAACAGCAAAAACACTTCAATAATAACACCAACCTCGATCTTATCGTAGACCTCTAAACCATTATGTAAACCTCGAGTATTGAAACCAAAGTAGAAATAAACACAAGCTCCAGCGTCATAACTTGAGTGACCTGAACGATTTTGAGATATCTGCTATAGTAAAATTGGCTAAGGGTTGAGATCAGAGTCTGATCCTGGTTGTCACAGAGATCTGTGATTGCGGCTCAATGCGCGTCCATCAGTTTTACGAACAGAACGACTGAAAATCATCAAAAAACATTTTTACAACATCAGGAAACTTGATAATCCAGGAGTACTGCAAATTTTTGAGCGATGTTGAAGATACGCCCAAGAAAGAATACTTCGTTGGAATGCAAAAAATACGACCCTAGGCGGTAGTTGAACCCACTAAAAAGTCATACAAAAGACGCGTGCTACCACTAGACTGTCAGCGCTACCGCCTTGCTACCACTTTGCTAAAACTGTAAACTCTGGCTGATACAGATGATCCAAGAGTTCTCTATGATTTAGAAACATCAACTTAGTGAAGCACCATTAACTTTTAAGGGACGACGTGTATCAACTGAGGTTCACATTAATTTGAAGGCTTTTCTCGTCTAAGCAGAAATTTTCTCTAAGACATTTGATAGTCATTCGAAACCTTAACTCAGTGCGATTTCAACAATATGTTTGATTTTTTTAGAAACCTGCTGGAACATAACTGATCCATGACATCGACTGTTCTTAAAACCTGGCAATAAACGTTCAAGGTAATTTCGAAAAAAAAAGAATTTTTAAAGCCTAAGCGAGGTTGGTACGCGAAGCCATACATGCGTAAAACTTCGGTTAGGCTTTGAACAACCTTTTTTTTACTAAATTATTTTGAATGTTTATTGTGAGGTCTTAAGAACAGTCGATGCCATGGATCAATGTTGTTCCATCAGCCGAGATGCATCGACTGAGAAGTGGTGATGGCACAGTGTCACTGTACTCTGTGCCGTCACCACATACGCCTCCCTCATTGCTACAATGCAGGGCCTAAGGTAGGGCGTGGGTCACTGACGAGGAAGGCCAGACCTCCGAAACACGCCTGTATGGCCCTGGCGTACCAACCTCGCTTAGGCTTTAAACATTCTTTTTTTTAGACCTTTATATTACGGTGTAGCAGCGAAAATAAAATTTTGTTTCACACTCAGTTTGCATTGCTTGTTAGGCAGTGGGCTTGTGAATGTCTCTTCGCCAAACTTTTCTAATAGTTCGATAGCCCAAATCCAAGTTTTCGACTCCGTAATTGATTATCTAGAAGGTTATCACAGAACGCTGCAAGAGCGAGAAAGAAGATTACGTTTTGCACTCAAAGTTTTTATCGTACAGAAAAGTTGTTATGCACGTAGAACCTATGGCCATGTAAGAGAAAGTCATGGAGTATCAGAGCAGCACAAAAAACCCAGGTTTTACTTTCCAAATAGAGGAGAACCCCTGACTGAATAGCGAAAATTGCGCGCCTCTTGCGAGTTGCGCTGTGAGATCCATCAACTGCCGTCCCTAAAGTGTTAAATACCCAGTAGTTTCCTGAATGATCTTTAACTCACCTACAACTTGCCAACACAGGATACTGTACTCCTAAATTTTTCGCTAATCGTTTTATGAGTGTCTTGACGTTCCGACACAGACTAAGCACTTTAATTATGAAATGTACATGAATATTGTAAAATCGATTCGATTTACGTGCTCTTCAATCCTTCAATTCTATTTTCCAATCTCTCCCTTTGAATAATTCTTACCTGCTGAAAAAAAGATTAATGATAGTAAACTGACCAAACTAATCAAGAGGTTTTTTTTACCTTATCCCATGGTACTGACGTTTCAAACGATTCACCCAATACACCGAATTCCATTGCGAGATCCTTAAACTTCTATCTGTGTGGAAAAAAGTGAAGAAAACTATGAAGCGAATAGTATTAGGCCTACTTACTCTCAAATATGCAATAGCGAATGTTAATCGATATCCATATTTTCCATTCTCTTCGCCACCAACCTTAAAATATTGATTGAAACTTTAGGAAACTGTTTCTGTCAAGCAAGTTGCAGTCATTTAACTTGTAAGAAAGAAAGAATTCGGAGCAAGATCAAACCACTGATATTTTTGATTGTTTTTCTAAATCAACTTCCTCAAATGATACATCTTGATCGTATTTACTATAAATTCTACCACGCCATTGTATTCTTCTGCTAGAGCGTACAACCTTCGTTCTTCGTTGTTCACTTCATCAAGAGAACCTTCAAAAACACATGTCGCAGCGCACATCTCATCAATCTGAACAATTCTGTCCTCAGAAAAGTGGTCTTGAATAACGATGACGTTGATTTACAGAAAATTTTCATTATACACGACGATGAGTTAGATATGCAAGAAAGCTTCTTCATATCATTCTTCCTGACATTTAACCCTTTAAGCAGGAAAGCGACACGCCGCCGGCTTTGTCTCATCGCGTGTGGTACCGCCAGTTACTCAGAGCACGCGGGCTGCTCGCCGCGTTCGGCGAAGCGGGGCTGGCAGCTTGGCTCTGTGGTACTCAAAGAGCTAATGACAACTTCTTGAAGTGAAAACAGCCCATTACTTCAGATTCGCAAGACAGACGAAATTAGTTGGGTTTTCGACGACAGTACACTACGTGCGTACAACAAGCCAAAGTAAAAGTGCCCCTACTGGTTGTGCTCTCTAATATATGATATATTGCGCATGAATTTCATGCTATTCAATGGCCTTGATCTACATTATTTCTTCGGAAAAGTTCTCTACCACTATGAATTACTTGCGTGAGTGGTATCACAGGATGTTTTTAACTCAAAGTCTGAAACTAAAAAACTACTTTTCTAGCATTTTTATCTCATCTTGGATAGAGTTTTCCTGCGTAAGAAACTGCGGCATATAACCAAAGTCTAAGCGTTCAGCATCACCTTTGTTGACAATAAACTGCATATTCATCTGCTAAAGCCACCACAACTCTAAGTTGAGATCCTCCATCGTTCTCATGCCTGTCTCAATCGTTTTAGATGCATACCTTCGTTCAGCCGATATGCACTGACTTGTACTTGTAGTGACAATTTTTCATGACCACATAGGGGTTCCAAGACAGGAAAACCGTGTTCGTGATAAGAAGGATAGAGTTAAAGCTCAGACTTTCGGTGTAGATAAATTCCTGCGCAAAGCTTCGTGCATTCAACTTCGCGGAAGCATCGTGAGTGGTTTGAGTTCATATCTGCCATGTACCAAGGGGTCACCATGGCCTAGAGATGAACAAGGTATGTTCCACCACTTTCTCAGAAAAATGTGGTACAAGTTTGCAGAATCCGGATGGAAGGCCTGATGAACACCGGGCGCTGGACAGAACCAACGACAATATGTCAAATGTGGGGTCTTACTAGCCAATGTGCTAACGTACCTATGATGATACCACTGGATAAATATTATTTTAGTAGCGTATATCGTGTGGCTAAAGGTGGATATCTGGTATCTACAGAGTTGAAGGCTCGACACCGCGTTATAGGCTACGCCCTCTGTTACTTCGAAGTCGACAATGTATAGGACCTTTCTCAAAGTATGAACTAAACACGGGCTCCATACATGATTGCGTTCATGTATATTGCTAAAATAGGTATTGAAAAAACTTCTAAAAAATGCTTGTAACTTTTTTGGATGCCGGCCATTTTTTGTGCTTTTTGGCTCATTTAAAATCCGTCTTCTCCAGTGTTGATTGATATATAATTCATCTACTTATTTCAAGATAGAGTTAGCAATCGAGTAAACAGGTTGTTGATGATGCACGAATGGCTGTTGGGTTCAGATGCAACGGTGGCAAGTGAACACATCAGTCTGGCTTGGGGCGAAGACACAGTTAGCAAAAGTACGGTGTACAGGTGGTTCAAAAAGTTTGATGAAGGTGAAGAAAGTGCCTTGACTATTACCTTTGTCTCTGTTTGGATGTAATAGGAGCATAAATAATGTTTTACAAGATTTTCTGAGAACTTTTACCCAACCTATTAGATCCTATGCGACTCAGTGTATATCTACTTATCCCTTTATCTTTGAGATTATTCTAGGGCACATATAGATGACACGCATGTGAAGTCGAGTCAGTCAACACCTTAACCACCAGGGTCTGGGTAGGGTATGGAAAAACCAAAATACTGACTTTTCTTATACATTCGGAAAAGAGGCATGGATTTCTGCCCTTGCTTTCTTGTCCAAAGAATCTCGTCAAAAAGAAAAAATACAAAAAGTCGTCAGATACGACAAAAAACCACTGACATGGAAGCCTTTCCATTTTGTTATGTAGAAAGACTTAACGAGCTCTTCAGTGCTGCCCAATGAGAGTTCACTTCGAGTTTCAGTGCTTGTCCCATGATGAACTGCTCGTTGTCCACAAGCCGAAGTAATGCTGGTTGAATTCGCTGGACATGCAGTAATCAATTAAGGTAAACCACTATGTGCACGTGATTGCCTCCTAAACTCTGCATTCTCTCTGCGAACATATTCTCTCTGAAATTTTTCCTCAAGTGAAATTTAGTTGTCGCTTAGATTGTTAGTGAACTAATAAGTCCTTTGTCCAAAAAGATTTGACTCACTTGGAAATTGAGCCAGGAACACTCATGCGTGATATCAAACGAAGTTTCTAATGTGATATATTATCTTGCACAAATTATCTTGCCTTCTTACACTGTAAATCAATTAGCTGGCAGAATGTGCATAGTTTCACTTACAGACGCGGCTGAGTGGTCTAGTGGTATGATTCTCGCTTAGGGTGCGAGAGGTCCCGGGTTCGATCCCCGGCTCAGCCCAAGTTTTGTGCAAATCGGCGTCTCTTCTTGCTCGCATGCTCTATCGAGCTAGATACTAACAAATAGGAGAGTACGAACGCTTCGAAAAGTAGCCCTGGCGTTCTCTTACTACTTTCTATTAGCGTTCAATATAGAATCTAATGTGATATTAATCTTGCACAAATTACCTTGTCTTCTTACATGTAAATCAATTATCGAGTAGAATGAGTATAGTTTCACTTACCACGATACTGGCGGCTGATTGGTTTAGTGGTATGATTCTCGCTTAGGGTGCGAGAGGTCCCGGGATCGATCCCCAGCTTAGCCCAAAGCTTTGCGCAGATTGTCGTCTTTTCTTGCTCGCATGTTCTATCGAACTAGATGCTAAAAAATGAGAGAGGAACGCTTCAGAAAGTAGCCCTAGCGTCTTTTCACTACTTTCTAATAACCTTTATTATTGAGTTTATTGTGAGATTATATATTGCACAAATTATCTTGTATTCTTACATTACTATGTAAATCAATTAGCGAACAGGAGTGGCTGAGTGGTCTATGATATGACTCGCTTAGGGTGCGAGAGTCCGGGGATCGATCCTCGGCCCAGCCCGGATTTTGCGCAAATCAGCGTCTTTTCTTAGTCACATGCTCTAATCGAACTAGATGCTAACAAAACAGGAGAGTACGAACACTTCGGAAAAGTAGCTCTGAGGACTTTTTACTAGTTTTTAATCGTGTTAATATAGAATCAAAATCGTCAGGATTATGATACGAAGACTACTAATGGATCCTTGTTATGGGAAGATTTTTGGTCACCTGCCTAGCGACTTCTCTGAAAAAAGCGACACCATGAGCGAAATCGGGAAACACAAGGCTGCCGTATCGTTTTACTTCTGGTAGCGGAAAGATCTTTATGGTGACCTGAAATATGAACATTGTTTTAAGATCTCTTTCTAGAAATTATAATAGCATGACTGAGCTTTTCAAAACATAATAGGGCATAGAAATAGGAACTGAGGGATCCCTCAGAACGCCTCTAAGTCCGAAAAAGCATACACCGTCAAAGTCACCACACCAAAAAAGGAAGAGAATTGGGAGCTCAGGGAGGCTGTATGATACGTAATTTCTTGTTCGGCATAGGGTGCAAAGAGTTAGATGTTAGCGTCGAGCAAAACACTCCGCTACTCCTTTATGGCATGAGGACATTACGGAAAGGATCTTGAAGTAACAGTCAGTGTTTTCGCGCAGGAATCTAAATATCTGCGCGACGAAATTCTGAAACATTTTGAATTAGGCCAAAATCCATGAAGAAACAGCGAGGACTAATGTATTGTTATCGCACTTGACCTAACGCTATACCTCAGACTAGTTTTTTTCCCCTCCAACCAAGCATATTATCGTCCCATGCAAGACTCTGAGCGGCTCTTCTCCATTGAATAACTGGATTACTCAAATTGTAATGCGTTCGAGAGAAGCTAACTAAGCGAACGGAAATTTGAGCAGCGAAAGTTTTTTTTCTGTTGTCATGAAAGTGTGTGACTAGGTAGATAGCATATCAATTCGTCTCTTCAAGCTTTGGAGAAGGCACTGCCAAAACGTCAGTTATTGTTTTATCTGGCAATTTTGATGTTAACAACGTCGCATCTGCTCATCAAGAAAAGTAAATAATTGCTCACTTATTGCGGGCACTGGTCAAGATATTCGAAATAAAGGTAACCGATGACTTTTTTCAGAGTGATTTACAAAGATGAAATAGTTCTATTGTTGGAAAAGGATGCTGAGTAAACAACTAGTGGACACGGTCAAATATGGTTTAGAAAAGTACAACGATCAAGAGAATTATATAGGATACGTGTGATAAAAACGTCGAATATTTCTTCAAAAGAATTCCGAAGTTAAAAAAAATTGGGCCCACAGTGAGAACGGTACAGAAGAGTAAAATAATCTCTTGGTCTTATGAGTTTTTAACGAAGTTTCTAGAAGTTTCAAGACTTTTGCAGCTCTAAAAGCTATAGAATGACTGTGTTCGCCTCGTAGGGGTGAGGTAGAAGTCACAATAGTAAGAAATCGAAAAGAGTCAAGTGAAAATTCATGGAAATCTAGAAATGACATCCAATGATCAGGGAGTAGTTAACTACGGCATTTAGTGAGCGTCTCATAGACCACGGAAACAACTTGAAAATCTTAACTATATCGTTGCACAAGTGTAGAAAAGTGGTCAACCCCTTGAGCTCAAATGTTATATATATAAACCACTGTTCGCCGCGTCGCACGCCGCGCGTGTCATGATTTTTGTATTTCTGCACGTTGCATTAGAAATTTGGGAACATTTGGTAAACTGAAGTTGTGAGGACACATCATCATCATTAAATGATAGATTACCGCAAAAGAGATTTCTGTAAAGGTTTTGTAGCTTAAAGAGCGTATATATGTCCAAAAATCTTCCATATTCAAACGAGAAAATAATATCGTTGCAGAGAGTAACATACTTCAGAGTGTTTTGTAACATTTTACAATAACCGACTATCAATCAACCTCGGCACTGATCGAATAGTTCCACTATGCTTATTCAGCAGTCACGAAATTGTTGTTTCATAGTATTTGCTCCTTTTTCTAGTTTATGTTTCTATGATCATTCTCTAACTTGAAAAATGCAGATTCCACTGCTAGATTTAGTCTGTGAAACGACTTTCTCAATGCGTTTTGCTAACGAAAAAAACCAGCGTTTTGCTTTTGTAGTGCGTTTTTCAACTTTACAGTGAATTTTCGACATTACATAATAAATTTTGATCCTAGGAAACTTTGTCAATGCGGAAAAATATTATCATTGCGGAACTTATATAAATGTATTTTTAGTGAAGAGAATGCCCAGCTGTGCTAGAAATCCTTACTCTCCAATGCTAAAGCTACATACTCGGGAAAACAACGCATTTTGAACTCCTCCTAATTTCCTCCACAAGGTTGAATAATGTACTTCGAAACTACATTATCTACAACGAACGACTATTTTAGAGGAAGTTCATATAGAAGAGTCCTCTAATATGTGATCGGAGAAACCTTTGTTAGAGGCTGCATTCACCTATTTGAGCAAATTGAAAAAATACAACCATAATTAAAGATCACAGCAGATAATGCAAGAAATTTCGCCCACAATACAGATAGAACAAAGCCTTTTCTTTAACTCTATAATCGTCTCAACTCTCAAAGTCCACTAACAATAAAAAGTTGCTTCGAATCGTCGATGAAGTGGTGTCGTATTGCATTATACAGCATTGTTTCTGACGAGCAAATCATTGTTTTGTGATTATTTAGGCATATTTCAACAAAGAATCGCCTTATCAAAATCTTTTCCATCGTATTCAATCATATAATGTCCTTTTAGCGGTGATAGAAATTGAATTTCATCAAAAACAACTACATGACATTGTAGAGCGCTGCCCTCACTGCGTGTTCAAGTCACCGTCGCGTAAATCAACGCAGGACCAATGGTTTGATTTTTTTATGGTTAAATAAACGGCACATTTCCTTTATCCGCACCCATATTCAAAGAAAACATACTTTGTATTCTTTCTAGACATTTTAGTAGTCATTTGATTGCCCAAACTCAAAACTTGAGAGCTGAACAATTTGTTTTATTTTCACAATGGCTTTATTACCCTATAATAGTGAAAATAAAATGTTATTCCACATCCAAGCATTTTTCGCTCAGCAAAATCTTTGATTAAAAATTCAATGGTTATTCGATAGCGCCAATGTCGAAGAATTTAACGGTGCTTTTGGTTTGTAAAAAAATATTTATTGCGCTGCAATACTGTAATCAAGATTGCATTTCACATGCGGCGCGCTTGCTCCGCACCGTCAACTGTCGTCTTTCGATAATCACTCCATAGCTTAAGCCTCCAAGATTTCAACGGTGTGTTTGGTTTTCGAAAAGAATTCCCCTATCGTTCTGTAGTAGTAAGGATAAAATTGTGTTGCACAATTAAGTACTTCTCAGCACAGCTTTTATCTATGACTTTCAATAACCATTCGATAACAACAAATCTCAATGATTTTAATTATGTGCTTGGCTTCCAAGAAATACTTCTTGGTGCGTTGTCGCAGTCGAAAGAATATGGGGTACCACACTCAACGGGCATTTTTGATCCTATGTGTGGATTGATTTCGTAACATTCGTTTCAAATTATCACGCTTTCCGAACACTTGCACCATACGACATCAAGCCATTGCGTCTCAGTCTTCTTCCAAAAGTCTCCTAGTTTATATGGAACTGCCTATTTTTGAACATTTTTACTCTAACAATTACTGAAAGAACAGTCAAGTTCTCACAAAAGCATAGCGCGCTACAGGTTAAGCGTCAGTGCAAGGATCAACATCAAATGACGCCTCAGTTCTGCTCACAGTGTTTGGCGATGTTACAAGTGTAGTTTTCGCGACAAGGTCCGGATCAGAATTGGAAAATGGTTCGAGAACACTCGTCTTTTGTTCGTTACTGCTATTCGTTTGCTCAGAGAGATGCACGTCGAGAGTGAAACCTAAAACTCTTTTAGCTACAACAACGCATTAAGATGTGCTAAAAACCATGTATATCGTTTAAATCGCTGAAATTTGTGCGATCGTACGTTTACTGAAAGTTTAAAAGAAAGGCTGTGCCCCGTGAAGAATGCTTCTGTGTGGAATGAAATTTTACTTTTAGTGTTACAGTGTAATGTAAAGGCTATCTAAAAATGAAATACAGTGTTCAATTTTTAAAATCTAAGCTAATGAATGACTACAAAATGTTCAGAAAGAGTCAAAAAATCGTTTTGAAAATGGGTGCAGATAGAAGAAAAGAAGCGAATTCACCATTGAAAGAACACATGCGTTTAGTAATTCTATCTTACTCCCATGATAATGGAGTTTTTTCATGACTTCTACCTTACTTTATAAAGTTGGATTTGCGATGAATTCAACGTATTCCTCCATATAATTGATCAACTGCGGTTCTTCGCACTTTGTCTTTTATATCAGCGTTTATGTCACTACATCAGTGTTCCACTGACAATTCTCCCAATGGTGTGGTACTTGTCACTTTAGATAGTTGTTTTTCTGCTGTACTATGAGCAGACGCTAGTGTAGGGCACTCTTTCCCATGACGTTGTCCTACACCTACAAAAAAAATTATTTCAGTGTTACTACTCTTGACCGCAGTAGACAACTTGTTACTTCTTTTCCCGTTGATAACAAGATAATAATAAGCTCTGTGATAACTAAACCAACAGGGATCATTGGGAGGTCTTTTGCATGACAATGAGTTTTCAGATAGT